>JADMNL010000028.1:49222500-49232500 GCA_016271365.2 Neoceratodus forsteri
TTCTCCATATCTACAGAGTAAAGGGTTTTGGCCCTTTACCCAACCCATGGGCTGCTGTCAGGGTAGTAAGTCAAGTAACTAATGTTACTGAAAGGGTTTAGGTTAGGACAGGGGAAAAGCAAAATTTCTATCTCAGTGGCAGTTTTCCACATTTGTTAGTTAATAATGTACTTGTTAGTATGAAGAGGACCAGTGGGCAACCATTCTCAGCAAGAGAGAGAACACAGAAGAAGCAGCAGCCACACCAGCAGTTACACTGGCTGGCCAGTAGAGCACATCATTCATCACCATGGAGCAGTAAAGCATCTCACCTGCAGTAAGGGAGGTAACAGACAGCATGCAGCCTCTGAAGTGACTGAGTAACATTGAACCATGGGGGGTGAAATTAATATCTTGATAAATAAAGCAGATATAATTGCAATGTGTATGCCTTATATGGTATGTAACATGTAATTCAGTTATTGGAAACTTCCAGATGTGAGGATAACTCCATTTTTTTACATTTTTTGGGGGGGTTATGATATATAGTGACATGCTGAAATGTGTCAAGGATCTCACCTGTAGTAGATTTCAATGTGTGTGTGGTGGTGGTGGTGTTGGGGGGAGGTCTGAAAGATCCCCCGTCTGATAGGTAGTTGCATGTTACCAGGTTTTTAGGGAGCAGGTTGGAATTTGAGAGAGGGACAGCTGTGGTTGCACAACAGATTTGCCTGTGTGGCTTAGTAGCAAATCATTTGGGCAGCTGTGGTTACCTTGGAAAAACTTCATACCTCTAAGAATATCTTTTATTTATTTATTTAGTTTTTGTTGACCGGGTGGGTGCACTAGACAGCAGAGCTGCCTGTTTTCAGGCATGACCTGGGAGGTTACATGACAGCAGGGTAAGACATCAATAAAATATAAGGATTCAACAGGTTAACATAAGCAAAAAAAGTTGTATACATCAGTGGCAGAAAACATAGGGAAATAGGCAGAACATTGGATTTAAGAGCCACCCAAGGCAGGAGTAGAGTGAGCAGCTGTGAGTGTGCTTGGGTACTGACAGGACGAAGCAGCAGATGCTGTTATAGCATACATCCCACTTATTGAGAAGACATTTTGAGGAAAAGGGGAGGGCAATCATACCATGGGCAAGCTTAGGTCTTAGGATCCCCTGAGTGATTGCCAGTCTAGCTGCTGGTGTCAGATTGTGTCAAACTTTGTATGCCAAACCCAGCGTAATGCTGACCACTTTGACTGTGGTACACAGATGAAGGTCAAAATCCAGGGCCAGGTCCAGGGTGACTCCTACTTATTTAAATGAGGAGACAGTAACTAGAAGGGAATCATCTGATCTTTTGATGTTTAGGGCAAGAGGGCATGTCCTTATTTTGGGCCAAGATCCAAAAAGCATGGAAACTGTCTTTTTGTTGTTGAGGATGAGTTTGTTGTGCATCAGCCATGACTGGATGGATTTGAAGTTGAGGTTGAGGTTCAAGTTGATATCAAATAGGTTGGAGGAGCGGGAGTATAGGACCATGTCATCTGCTTATAGGACTGTACTTGTGCACAACACTAGGGTGAGATCATTTATGAAAATCAAAAAGAGTAGGGGACCCAAAATGGATCCTTGAGGGACACCGACCCAGGTGTGGGAGACACAGGACTTATCGTTGTTGATCTGCACAAATTGCTGATGATCTGACAGATAACAAGAGAACCAAGTGGTTGCCATAGGAGAGAAACTAAGGGTAGACAGCTTGGAAATGAGTAGACGGTGGTCCATTAGATCAAATGCCTTTGTGAGATCCACAACAATTGCCTCTGTGAGAAGATCTTTGTCTGCAAATGACATTGGAGTCTCCTAGAATATGTGGCTGCACTTGAGTACTGGGTCCCATCAGAAATAAGGGCCTTCTTATCCAGCACTGTGAAGTCCCAAACCTGTATTTCTCAGGGTGGGGGCTTAGGGGCATGGGCCTCCCAGACACAAGACTGGAGAATGGTCACTGATAGGATCAGTTCTGTGGGCATCTTGCTGGATGCTATCATGTCTGTTAGAGATAATCCAGCCTAGAAGAGACTGGTGTCCACCACCAGGGGATAGTCTAGTCAGGGAGGAAACCAGCTGGGTCAGATGGAGCCTTCCCAGCACAGTTCTGTACAGTATGTGCTGGAACTCTTGCCGAGCCAGCCGAGGTTTAGGTCCCCCATTAGAACCAGTTCATGTTTACCTTTTAAAGCAGACAGATAGTTGAGGACATTTGTTAGACCTAATACGCCATTCTAGGAGGATTATAAATGCACATAGCATTCATCTTTTTAGTGTGGCTAGGCTTATGACAATATGTATAGCTTCACACAGACAGCGTGTGCTAACATGCTGAATTGAAATGTCAACATTATCTGTAGTTTAGAATAAGACCCCACCCCCACCCCTCTTTGCATTAGGATGGTCAGACTGGAATAGGTTATAGCCCTTAATAACACAGCTAGAGTCAGGTGTGTGGGGTTTCAGCCATGTTTCAGATAGACCAACAATGTCAGTGGAGTAGTATGTGACATCCAGGCTTCAAGTTGTTCAAAATTGGCTGAAATGCTTCTGATAGTCATGTGGGCCAGCTTAAGCCTTTACTCTGGCACCAAAGGAAGGGGCTAGTTGGAACCACCCCTGCTAGGGGGCCCAGGTTTAGCTCGATGTCTCCAGAGAAAGTAAGCAGGCAAGGAAGTACCCAGGACTCAGAGAAGGAGGTTAGAAGATGGCAATACAGTGGCCAATGAAAGGTGGATTAGGATAGGTAGAGAGCAATTTTGATAAGAGATGAATTTTAGGAGCCAGGTGTCAGAGTGGGGTGAGTCCCCCTGGACTAGGAGATTTGAGAAAGTGAAGTTCAGGTCATCAGAGCAGTTGTGATGGATGTTTGCTTCCAGTTGCATTGGGGGAGTAGGTCAGACGAAAGATGGATGAGAACTAGGAGGAGAGAAACCCAACCAATAGTGATGGGAATGAGCCTGGTGACTCACATGGTCCACTTAATGGCAGGAAGCAGACAGAGGTACGTATAGGGGAGAACAATGGAGGAAAATGGAGTTGAAGTGAGCAGGGAGATGTAGGAGGACAAGGTGAGAGAGCAACAAGTGATCAAAATTAAGATCTGTATTAAAGACCAGCTAAGACCCTGCATATAATATTGCAATCCCCTCTAACAGTATCAATAATAAGATCTAACAAATAATTATTAGCTGTGAGCTACCAAGACCCTCCCCATGCCTAGTTAGCACAACAACACTGCCAAAACTGATTAATGTACAGTTGGCATGCTAAGAACAAACAGTCATAGGTGCAAGCCTCAGTAGCAGTGATATATCCCTCAGCTCCTCCTCCAGGTGAATTTAGACTCACAGTTTGCTATCAGCCCGCCCAAGGGTAGAGTTATATGCTCCTCACAGCAAATTGAAGTATTTAATAATGTGTGTGTGTGTGGGGGCGCACTGGGCGGATAAAGTCCCAAATAGCAAACAAAGTCTCAAGTCCCAAAATCTAGCACCAGCTGAAATTAGCAGAATCTTTCTTCTGCAACAAAGAAAAATTAATTGGATTTTGATTTAACAATTATTCCCGTGCAGTGGGAGGGGAAGCAGGCTGATCCACAGCTGCTCCCCACTCCTCTGATGACTTTTCTGCTCTGGTATGGGTCAAAGGACAAGGGAATAAGTTTCATTTCTAGAGGACAGTATAGTACTTCTCACCACAGCAGAACCTAGATTGTAACTAATGACAAGGGTATCTGCAAAAGGTTGAGTTTACTTGCCATAGAGCTACACTGATGTGGTGGCAAAATGAGCAAGTCTCCTACAGTATATTGCACAGAATATACCAACTGAAACTCCCAGCTGGTGGTATAGTAACATCAGGAATTTATTCACTAACTTCCGTTGGACAAGGAAGAACAAGAATTTCTTGGGAAAA
Organism: Neoceratodus forsteri; assembly: GCA_016271365.2. NCBI lineage: Eukaryota > Metazoa > Chordata > Ceratodontiformes > Ceratodontidae > Neoceratodus > Neoceratodus forsteri. The sequence continues at coordinate 49,226,450 of JADMNL010000028.1, forward strand.
TTAACTCTGCTAAGAATCTTGGGGGCTGAGCAAGATGACATGTCTAGACATGGAGACTATAAATGTAAGATACAATGGCTATTGAAGAGTTACTGAAGCAAAGAACTTCAAAAACATAATTCATGGTACAACATAAAAATATAATTTTTTTTTTTAATAAATTAAAAAATCAGATTCCTTGACCAATATATGGTTCAACACAAGTCAATATAAAAAGACTGAACATTTGAAAAGCCTGGGCCCATTTCAAATTGTTACACTACTCTTCTGACCTCCTCACCTACAGAAGACTCAGGAATTCCTGCACAAAGTCTATATGGGCAGACAAATTGGACTACTTTGACTCCAACTTCTGGAATAACCTTAAATCCCCCACTAAATTCAGGAAGGTCATTCACCCCCTTTGACCCCTCCCTCCTCAATCCTCCTCTCCTGCCGTCCTCAACAGTGGTTTGTCTATCTCTACTTACTCTCTGGTTGCCTCTCACTTTAACAATGTCTGCTCCACCTGTGCCCTGCCTCCTCAGTCACAACTATCCACTTCTCCCTTCACTCTTCAGTCTACCCCCTCTGAACCCTCTTCCAACTGCTTTTATTTCTTTTCTTTTACTCCACTGAATACTATAAATGCTCTTTTCTTCATCAGTCTCTCCAAAGGATCTAGCCCTGATGGGACTGACCCTAAACTACTATACGTCCCTGCCCTTGCTATCACTGTTCCCCTTACTTATCTACTAAATCTCTCCTTCACCCTCTGAACAGTTCCTCAGTCCAGGAAATTTGCTAAGGTGCTCCTGCTACACAAGAGTGGTCACCCTACCTCTTCTGGCAACTATTGTTCTATCTCTTCTCCCTACTTTTGCTAAGTCACAAGAAAAAATAGTCTATTCCCAGCTCTTTAACTTCCTTTACTCCACCAATTTCCTCTCTCCTGTCTTTGCTGGTTTCCAAAAGAATCACTGCACTGTAGCCTCCCTGCTGAGTGTTACTGACTCCATCCTCACTAGGATGGGTCACATCACTGCTGTCATCTTCATCTGCCCTGCTAAAGCCTTTGATTTGGTAGTTCACCCATTTCTTCTGGAGAAGTTGAGATCCGGAGGTCTTTCTGCACCAGCAGTTGACTGGTTTAGATGCTAACTCTCAAGCCAGTTTCAGTCAGTGCAGGTTGACAATGCCTTTTTACCTGCCCTCCACATCCAGTCTGGAGTCCCACAAAGCTTCTCCCTAGGTCCCATCTTATTCTCCCTTTTTCTCAATGACCTCCTATCCATCTGTGTTGACTCGCACATTCACATGTATGCAGATGACTTCTTGATCCATACTGATGCCATCCACAGCAAGCTCCACCCCAGACTTGGTGCCCTCTACTGCAACAAAGACTGTCTCTCATCCCTAGTCCACCATGAGCTGATCACTAAGATAGTGCTCCCAGTGTTTGACTATGCAGATATGGTATATGATCATGTACACAAATGCTCACAGCCTGGGAAATAAGATCCCAGACCTGCAGGCAATAATGTCAGAGGCTAAACTGGACATAGTAGCAATTAGTGAGACATGGTTTACCAGTAACCACACTTGGGAAACTTCAGTACCTGGCTATGTATTGTTCAGAAGAGACTGAGGTGCAAAAGGGGGGGGAGGAGAGGCCCTGTATGTCAATGAAAATATCAAAGCTACAGAAATTCAGAATACACATAAGGAGCCAGAAGAACTGTGGGTCACCTGGAAACAGGAAATGGGACAGCCATAAGAACTGGGTTGTCTACAGGCCCCAGACCAGGGGAGGACATAGACACATTACTGTTAGAAGATATACAAAACATGACAGCTAAAGGGAGGTTCTGATAATGGGAAACTTCAACATGCCGGATACAGATTGGTCAATACCAGCAGGAACATCTGCCAAAACTAGACACATAGTGGATTCCCTGCAGGGGGAGGGCCTCAAACAACTGGTACAGCAACCCACAAGAGACAAGGCTATCCTAGATCTAGTACTGACTAACAAGGAAGGGATCACAGATCTCCAGGTAGGTCACCTGGGGGCCAGTGACCATCACATGGTATGGTTCAATTTGGCTACTACATCTAAATCATCCCATTCCAAGGCAAAAATATGGGACTTCAGAGGAGCTGACTTTGATAAGATGGCCAACAGAGTTAAGCTAGCCCTGGCAAAAAGAAACACAGGTGAGGGGGTACAGGCAAAGTGGGCAAGCATTAAGGATGCAATACTTGAAGCAACATCCCATTGTGTTAGACAGAAAAGGAAGTGCAAAAGAAGAAGGAAACCACTTTGGTTCTCAAATACAGTTGCAGAAAAGGTCAGAGCCAAAAGGCTAGCCTTCAGGAAATATAAGGGAACACAGCGGGATGAAGATAGGGAGGCATACCAAACTGCCCTAAGGGAAGCAGAGAAGGCAGGCAAAGTCCCAAACTGAGGAAACACTAGCACGAACAGTAAAAGAAGGTGACAAGACTTTCTATAGATACATTAGTGAAAGGAGAAAGTCCAGAAGGGGTATTGCTAAGCTTAATGGAGAAAAGGGAGCATGTGAGGAGGAGGACCCTGTAAAGGCGTCTATCCTAAATAGATACTTTTGCTCAGTATTTACTGCAGAGAAGGTAGGGCAGGGCCCACAGCTCAGCATCATGGACACAGGGGAGGGAGGTGAGCACTACTCCCTTCACAAAAGAAAGGGTCCTACAAGAGCTTGCTAAGCTCAGGGTGGATAAGGCAATGGGACCTGATGGCATACATCCCAGGGTACTTAAGGAGCTAAAGGTGGAACTAGCAGAGCCATTAGCAGAACTGTTTAGTGAGTCTCTGAGCACAGGAGAGGTCCCAGAAGACTGGAGAAGGGCTCATGTGATCCCGCTCCACAAGAGTGGTAGCAGGGAGGAGGTGGGAAACTACAGACCAGTCAGTCTTACCTCAGAAGTGTGCAAGATTATGGGGGCACTCCTTAAGGAAAGGATAGTGCAACACCTGGAATCCATAGGGGCACAGGATCCAAGACAGACGGGCCTACAAAAGGAAGGTCCTGTCAAACTAATCTCATAGATTTCTTTGACTGGGTAACCAGAGTGGTGGACCAAGGGGGAGCAGTTGATGTCACCTACCTTGACTTCAGCAAAGCTTTTGACACTGTTCCACATAGAAGATTGATAAATAAGCTGGGTAGGCTCAGGGTGGGTCAGAAGTTGGTCAACTGGGTGGCAAACTGGTTGACGGGCAGAAAACAGAAAGTGGTGGTAAATGGTACACAGTCAGAAGAGATGCAAGTCACAAGTGGGGTATCTCAGGGATCAGTCCTGGGGCCAGTCCTCTTCAACATCTTCATTAATGACCTCACAGATGGACTAGAGGGTAAGGCTTGTCTGTTTGCAGATCACACCAAGATCTGCAACAGAGTAGATGATCCAGATGGGGTGGGCAGAATGAGAAGAGATCTGGATAAACTAGCAAAATGGTCAGAAGAGTGGCAACTGGGATTTAATGCAGAGAAGTGCAAAATCATGCACATAGGGAAGAGAAACCCTGAAGCCACCTATAGACTGGGAGGGGAGTTGCTAGCAGTCACAAAGGAAGAAAGAGACTTGGGCATCATCATCACAGATGACCTAAAATCATCCAAGCAGACCTCTAAAGCAGTATGTAAGGCTAGGGGGGTGTTAGGGTGCATTAGTAGGGGTATCACAAGTCATAAGAGGGAGGTAATAATCCCTCTTTACAAAACACTGGTTAGGCCCCATCTGGAGTACTGCGTGCAGTATTGGAGGCCACACCTTCACAAGGACATTAACCAAATTGAGGCAGTCCAGAGATGGGCAACCAAAATGGTGCAGGGACTGCATCAGAAGACATATGAGGACAGATTAACAGAGCTCAATATGTATACCCTTGAGCAAAGGAGGGAGAAAGGTGATATGATCGAGGCATTCAAACACCTTAAGGGCATTAACAAGGTGAAAGAGTCTAACATGTTTAAATATAAGAAAAATAGCAGGACAAGTGGACACATCATGAGATTAGAGGGGGGTCGATTAAGGGGGAATGTGAGGGAATTCTTTTTCACAGAAAGGGTGGTGAATGCATGGAATGGCTTACCACAAGAAGTGGTGGCTATGAATACAGTGCAGGGCTTCAAACAGGCATGGGATAGGCATAAGGGAGCAACACAAACGACTATGAATAGATTGGTCACTGACAGAGCAAAGGCCGATGGCACATTTATAAGGTAGAAAAACAAATGGGCAGACTGGATGGGCCTTGCGGTCCTTATCTGCCGTCAACTTCTATGTTTCTATGTTTCTTTATGGCACCAGCCTGTCCTCCTTCCTGGGGAGACTGGACACCCTCTGCAGTGCAGTGTGCTATTTTGCTACTAATGCACCTCCTCATACTCATCACTGCACCCTTTAATCTTTGTTTTCTGTTCCACTTCCCTCCCATCACCTCATGCACTGTGTCATGTCCCTAGTTTTCAAGTACTGGCTTTGACTCACTTCCCTCCTATGTCTCTTCTTGTTCTGTTCACTCTTGTGACTCATACTGCTGGGAAATCTGCTTTCTCCTCATGTCTTCCTTTCATCACAAACAATCTCCCACAATCATCCATCTCACCCCTTCCCTGTTCTCCATCAAATGCCAGCTCAAACCTGTAGCTGGCCTCTACAGCTCATGCCCTGGCAATAGTTAATTTTGACATGCTATTCTCCTGTACGTAGCCTTAGTGTTCCTGTACCAGTGTGTTATTTTTGATACAGTACACTAGCCTGTACACTGTTTACTCAGCTTTATTTATTGTTCTATTAATTTATGCTCAATCTCACACTTTTCTATCACGTATACGTTCTGCCTATATGGTGTATATTTTGTCTACCTATTTCCCTTCCCCCAGGTTGCACCTGTAAATGAGTCTTGGTTAAGTAAACCTTTCCCAGTTACTAATTTTCAATAAATAAATAAAAGGCAGTTATTAAAAGCCAGAACAAAACAATTAGAAGAATGATTTGGAAAGTGGGGGTGATTCATATACAGTAGCTGACATGATGCTATGCTGCACCATGTTACACACTAAAGTATACATGCAGCTGATATATGCCACAAAAATACAAGCAGAATTTATAGCAAAAACCTTAAAAGCTTGCTTCACTTCTCACTCTTTTATGTCAATATTGATCTAGATTTTCAAGTGTAGTCAGGTTTAAGGTTTTTTGTATGCTTTTCTTCACTATTTTAGAATAAAATACTAATTAGAGTTGTCAGTGAGTGTCAACTACATCTGAACAGGTGCTTGTTAGTGGTTCACGTGTTGCTGACATTCAGTGATAAGTGATTCCTTTTTTTCTAAAGAATAATAAACTGTCATTTAAAAACACACTGAATGTGATTTGCTGGTAAACCTGTCAGTATGAACACACACAAGTGAGAAAGGAGGTCAGTTTTAAAACTTTTCTAAAATACTAGTTAGTAGTGTTGCAACACATATTAACTACATGTAACCTCCATATTGTAGCATGGTGTGGCATACTGTAGAGCCAAATACATGTAAACTCCCTCACTTTTCAGTTTCCATTCATGCCCAGTTTGGAAAAAACATTTGTTTAAGATCAATCATACAATTATTACTAATAAAATATGGAGGGACCAGGTCACTTACACATGGGTCTTTTAATTGGTAACTCCTTTATGAGTTTTCTGGCAGTAATTATAAAATATATTACTGAGACATCATTGTACAGATATATTCAACTGAGAGAAATGTGCATCAAAAAAGCAACTATATGTCTAGGGGACAGGGGAGGTTGAATTATTTAAAGTCATTAATTTTAATAAACAGAACTTGTTCTCCTTCATTTATTCCCATTTAGAACATTCCCACTAGAATAGGCGATGACAGATTAGACTTCAAATGAATAAAGATGGCAATGCAAGAACTAGGGGAATCTATAAGATAATGAACTTGTCACTCATCACCCTGGATGTTCCTGATTTATAAAAGCAGGCAGTGTTGGTCCCTGTTTTTAAGGTAAACAGTG